>RAHL01001036.1:9246-25994 GCA_003713215.1 Paradisaea rubra
TATTTGCGTAGATTAAAAATCAAAGAGTTGCGTTTGTTTAGTGTTACTTTATTCGTTTTGTTAGTAACGTAGTGTTTATAAGTGTGTGTAACTAAAGAAATTGAAAGCAAATATTAGTAACGTAGTGTTTATAAGTGTGTGTAACTAAAGAAATTGAAAGCAAATGTAAACTGTATGCTGCTCACCCAAAAAGAAAAAGGGGGAATTGTGAAGAAATGGTTAACTAACACGGGCCTTGGGCGAGCAGAGTCTGTGCTGAAAACAAGGTGTTAAAACAAGCATACCGACCTTGAGCGTGCACAGAAAGCCCCTGGCCTGTAGCCAGAAGATGCAGCTGTGTACTGTGTGTTATGAGAAGAAAAAAAAAACTAGCTGAAGATAATCTCGCTGTACCTAGTATATAATAAGCTGTGTGAAACTAATAAAGTAGAAGCTTGCTTATCACTCATATTCAGTTAGGGTCTTGCTTCCCTCGCCCCTCTCCCAACAGTAACACATGAGACTTTGCCTGTCGTACTGGGCTAAGGGCCCGTGCCACAAACCACTGACAAATTGTAGGACTGTTTTTCATCCCTTGGGGTAAAACCACCCAGTGGTATTTTTGCAAAGACTCTTTCATATTCAAGCTGGGCACAGAAAAGGCAAATCTCAGTGCATCCTCTGGGTGCAGAGGAATTGTAAAAAAGCAATCTTTTTAATCAATGATTGTCAAGTGCCAATCTCGAGGAATCATAGTAGGTGATGGGAGTCCTGGCTACAGGGCCCCCATATCTTCCAGGACTGCATTTATTTTTCTGAGATCGTGAAGCAAATGCCACTTACCACTCTTTTTCTGAATGACAAATACAGCAGAATTCCAAGGRCTTGTGCAGGGGACAATATGTCCTGCTTGTAGTTCTGCCTTAACCAGATTCTGTAAAGCGTCAATTTTTCAGTTTGCAAGGCCCACTGAGGAATCCAGATTGGGTTGTTAGTTTTCCAGACCAGCTTTAGGGTAGTGCGCTCAGTGGACCCTATGAAAAATCAGATCCAATTCTGACTCCCATTTGAGAAAGCACGTCACAGCCCCATAACACCACGGGAATTTGTAAAACAAAAGGCTTGATGGTAGCAGTATGTCCCTCAGGACACACAATTTGAATGAAATCTTTGCTCTGAAAGCTGGTACTGCTCCCCCAATACCAGTGAGTGCTTGGGGAACTGCAGTAAGTGGCCACGTAGGGGGCCACTTAGCTTGTGAAATGACTGCAACATCAGCTCCCATATCAATAATGCCTGTAAGTGTGACGTGCTGTCCTGGCAGGATAGTTTACAAGTGGGACGCTGTACAGTTAACTGTTGAGCCCAAAAGATTTGAGGTGCTCCTGTGGATCCAAAACCATCCTCCCTCGCTTTGCTTCTGCACTGTGTTAGTAGGCATTGATGCTGTAAAAAATATTAACTGAGCAATATTGGACCCTTGGGGTACAGTACATGAGGGAAAGGGAGTCCAAACCATGATTTTGATTTCTCCTAAAAAGTCTGCATCAATTACACCTGGAAGTACAAACAGTCCTGTTAAAGTAGTTGAGGAACGCCCCAAAAGCAACGCACTCTGTCCTTGTCATAAAGGTCCGTTGACCCCTGTGGGGATCAAGTGGATGGAGGAGTCTAAGATAGTTACTGTACAAGCAGTGATGAGATCCAAGCCAGAGTTACCGGAGGTGGCTGGTTGCAAGGCTGAAACACACCTACTGCTGCTGAGGGGGTCGGCTGAGGAATTTGTGTCTGTGTGTGGGGCCGACCAGCGCTCTGTTTTGCGTTTCTCTGAATTGGTTTGCTATCGAAAGGTCCGGGATCAAAGGGATTGTCATCAAATTCCGAGTCCCCATCAGAAGCAACAAATTGCGTTGAGAGAGCCTGTGCCGGAGCACCAGCAGCTTGTGTTCATGCGGGTGGCGGAGGAACAAAAGACGTCGGGGATTCTCCTGCAATGCTCTGGCAGGGGGTCTGAATTGCTGGAGGASCTGCAGCGGGGGGATGCGGCATGGCCAGCAGTAGCAAGTGGCTCAGCGGACAAAGCGGCAGAGCTTGCAGCTAGAGTCAGCAGTAGCAGTAGCCGACTTTTCCCAATAGCTTCCTGAGATTTAAGTCTCTACAATTGCTCTCCATACAGGTAACAAATCGGCTACTAATTTATCACCCTTAGTCACTTTATCCCATAGCCTTACCCTCATATGATCCCATAGTTTAGCTGAAAAAGCCTTGCTCGGGCTTAACCCTTTAACATGCGATTCAGCCCAGCGCAGAATCAGCTTAAGAGAGGAGGAAGCAACCGACTTCCCTTGCTTCTCCAAAAGTTTAGACATAAGTTCATAAACATGCTTCTCTTCTGAGGACATACTACTGCCCATGTTTCCCACAGCTCACCTTCAAAACCTGCAGAGATTGTTCAGCTGAATTTCCACTTCCTTTCAGTGGCACTTCAAGTTCTGTGGGGCTCCCTGCTGGATGCGCACTTGTAGGCGAATATTCGCTCTCCTTACACGAGAGGCACCATTTGTGGGGATTGAAGAGGCACGGACTCTGCTGGATGTAGCAAGCAAAGCCAGTTTATTGTACAAGTTACCAGCATTTTATAGTTTACTACTCCTGGGCAAATCCATAGGCTCAAACTCCCCTGCCCCATTCTCACAGCAACACTATCAAGTCCTTGCAGATTCCCTCTTGCAACAGCGGTGTCCTGGCTAATCATCCTTTTGCGCTAGAGGCTCAGGTCATGGCATCCTGTTCATTCCATGTTCGCATCTTGTTCTTGCCTTGGGCTTTGTTTTGTCTCTGCTTCTTCTTCTTGCCTTGAGTTTTTATCTGTCCCATGGCTTTCGCGGCACCAAGGCTAGAAGGTCTGTACAACTATTAGCTTTCATCGCTCTTTGGCTCCTGTCAGGTCTCTGTGTCCATGATACTTTCAGGGCTTTACTGCGCTTTAATTATGTTTTTTTGGATGGAGAAGAATTTCTAGAGCCCTTATCTGGGCTCTGCAGACGAACAGGAGTTTTTTATGCTTTTTGCTTTTAGATAGTTGTTTATTAAGTCTTATCAAGAGGGAGCTCAGCCACAGCATGACTCTCCTTAGAGCATGTGGTGGAGAGGCCAAGTTATCAAGATAACACCGTTCTTTTAAAGGTAAATTACCCAATGAAAGCCTGAGATGAAAGATATTTTTACTTTTTTACCAATGTTCAGTAAATCCTTCTGTTACATGAAAGGAACTGCGGCATTTTTCACTCAATCTTCTCAATCTACTTTTGCCGCAAACATGGAGTAAAGAAAGAAGAAAGAAGAAGGCCTAGAACAACAACAATCTTCCATCTTGGAGTCTGTGCTTCTTATCTATTTACTATATTAACAAACCCAACACCTCTAAATTTTCACCCTGTGACAATCTTACATAATGGTCTATCATCTAATTCACGTCAATGTAAATTCTGCTTCTTCCCGGAGGGTAGGTAATTTTCTCCATGGACAAAGGTTAAAGACAGGGTTGTCCAGGGGGGTAAAACTCTTCAAAACAGGCAGAGAAATATTCCCTACACTTTGGACTTTAACATCTCCCCCTTCTGTTTGTACTAAAACCACTTCTTTGACAGCTTTGTTTATGGTTTGTTTTTACATCTATGTTTATGCACTAATAGAAGATAATTAATTGCTGCTTTGTTTTGCAGAGTCGCTTGTCTCACACTTGGAACATTAGTTAACATGTTGCTTAGTGTGAGAAAGACAGCATGGGAATTTTTACTTAGCTAACAGTTTAGTTGATTTAATTATTTTAAGGTTGCTTTTGTAGCAGCACTAGGTAAAAGGAGAGCTGCAGTAAACTTTGGTTTAAAATTTTAAGCTTAAAATTTACAGACACATAAGTAAAGCCCACCGAAAATGCAGTTCTCCAGACAGTTCACTGAAACTGGTGACTCTATACAGCTATGAGTGCACAGCATCACACAGGGCAATTCTGTCTGCAGATAGATTTGGTTTTAATGAATCCAGAACAAAGTTGCGTTTTTATAGTCTTTTGTGGGAAATAAGAAAAGCCTTACAGAATAGGGACCTTTTTCACCTTTGTTAAATCCTGTTCAGTTCTGTTCACTTTTGTTCACTAAAAAGCGCTCTGGGAGGGGTTCAGCTGTGGGTCGGATGGCTGGAGAGTGGGTTGATAGTCGCCTCGTGCATGAAGCAGTGATTGGTTGGTGAGATGCATGGGCACTGCCATGATCAAGGAGGTGGTTGGGTGGAGGGACGTGTGACATCGCTGTGGCAGGCACCCACTGCATGCTTGTTTTGGTTACGTTTAGAGTATAAAAAGGCTTGGTTTGTTATAATAAACGATCTTCTTCAGAGCAAGCAAGGAGGTCCGTGTGTCTTTGTTCCCCATTGCTACAAATGGCTGCCTGAACCGGAACGTTTCACAGGCTGTGAAAGACATGGACCACACCAGTAGCAACTTCCATTGAACCAGGAATCAGTCAACCAGGAAAAGTTCAGCAAAGGAACCCAAATGCATGCCCATCACCTATCAGGTGAGCAGTGGAAGAATTATGGGAGGAAAAATATCCCTAGAACAAAGACGGAGCCTAGACCTTTTACAGCGGCTCCTGCATTGGCAAAGCACAGACATTGCCAATGCTAAGCTAAGTACCTTGCTGTACTGGGTGTTCACAAACATAAAAGATTTTCCTTCTAGTGGGACTTTTCAATTGGAAGCCTGGCAGGCAGTAGGACAGAAACTTTTTGATATTGCCAGGAACAGCAATGCCGAGGCTTGCGGACACCGCACCACATGGGGGACTATTATGGCGGCTCTTAAAGAGCACAGCGCTGGCGGAAATGTAGAGAAGCCGCAATGAAAGAGGGAGACTTGATGGTTGTTACTGCTTGTCCTGTTTTTTATGCACCAAATCAACACTCTGTTTACAAAGATTTAGATTATAAAGTTATCAAAAAACTGAGGACACTGGTAAAGGATGTTTTAAGTTACTTGGAGTCCGTAAGTACTGTGTATGTTCTTACACCTAATGATTGGAGAAGCATAATGAAGATGATCTTATCCATGACACAATTTGCGGTTGGGCTTACTGATTACCGTGAGCTATGTACTACTCAGGCAGGAGTGTTGCAAGACAGTGATCCACCTATTGTTGTCACTCAGTTAAAAGGATAGGGCTCATTTGCAGCCCCTACAGTGCAGATGAGCTACCCTTGTGACATGTATGACATTATCACCCACCTAGCCCTTCAGGCTCTGCATTGGCTCCCAGGGGCGGGCATCGATGCCAATATGTCTTTTGCTAAGATTTTACAGGGTCCAGCGGAATCATTTGTACAGTTTCTCGATAGAGCAAGCCACACTTTCCCAGCAAGTTGATAATGATGACGCCCGAGCTATTCTATTGCAGCAACTTGCTTTTGTAAATGCAAATGAGGACTGTAAAAAAGTGTTACTCACTGTTTGCAACCCGCATACTTGTGATATAGCAGACATGGTTAGGGCATGTCAAAATTTGGGTTCTACCACCCATCACACTAGTTCTCTGGCCACGGCTTTAGCCATGCACCCTGGGTTTCAGAGGTAGGAGTGGGAGGTTGTTTTAAATGCGGTTCATCTGACCACTTTAAGAGGGATTGTCCTTGACAAGGGTGAGGGGCAAAAATGCCTACTAGGGATTGTCCCTGATGCAGAAAACATTGGACTACTGATTGCTGTTCTCAGTACAATGCGAAAGGGTAAGCCATACAGTAGGGAAGCTGCCAGCGGTGGGATGGCTCTCATGCCCCACAGAACCAAAAAAAATGCAAGTGAGCTCATGCAAGCTTGTGGCAAGCAAGCTCGTGCCTGCAACCGCAGGCAGCGCAGGGCTGGATTTGGCTGCCAGAATCAGTGCCGCGGTGCTGTGCCGGCTAGCACGCTGCCTGGGCACCAGGCAATGCTTCACCTGCTTTGGGTGGGGGGGGCAAAAGCTGACCGCAGAGCTGGAGGACAGGCGAAGCACATGCTCAGGTTCGCCCTGCCTCCTGATGACAAGGTTCACGAAGGAAAACCAGAGGGACTACCTCATGAAACAGGGAAGGGTTTATTCGAGGGAGAAGCCACGAGGAGAGCCGATAAAATTAGGCGGGCGCCGGGTTTTATACCCCTACATGATAGGTGGGGAGAACATAAAATAACCAGTAAAATGTCAGTTATGGGGTCTTACAAAAGGGGGGAGAAGGGACCAGGGCGAATGGGAGAAGATGTGGGGAGTAGAGGATTAACATGAGCCAATTACCAATGGAGGAACATAGAACTTTCAAGAGGAATAACCAAATATGAACCATAAAGGGAGGGGGAGGCAGCAGCCAATGGTCAGCATGCTTCACACAGCTGTCTGGGTGCTTACTGTGCCTTCAAGTCCTTGTGCTGTGGAGGCATTAAACCACTGGACCTGTTGGTCTGCCTGGTCCAGCTGACCATGGCTCTGGCCATGGCTCACCGCAACAAGTCAGTAACCCTCATGACCTCCTCAGTGCATTTAGTTCCTACAGGAGTATGGGGACTACTTGGAAATGTTATGCATGCCACATTAATTGGAAGTTCTTCCACCACTGAGTTGGGGCTTTTTGTGTTACCTGGTGTTATTGATTCAAATTACGAGGGTGAAGTACAAATTATACTGTGGACCCCTGTGCCACCTTGCTTTATACCTGCAAGTCAGCATTTAGCACAACTCATTCCATTTTCCAACAAAACCCCTGGCAGGAGGGGTAAACGTGGCACAGGTGGCTTTGGCAGCACAGACCAGCCACAAGTTTTTTGGACAAGTTCTATCACAGTGGCTCAGCCAACCCTGGTATGCAGCATAGATGGCAGAAAATTTAAAGGGCTTGTTGATACTGGAGCTGATGTCTCCATCATCAAAAGCAGTGAATAGCCCGGTGATTGGCCCACAATTAACCCCACCTCGACCCTAATTGGGGTGGGAGGAATGCAGTGCCCCAGACAGAGTGCTCACCTCTGGCTTGTTCTTGGCCCCGACAAGCAAACTGCTCGGATTGTGCCATTTATTGCTGCCATACCATGTACATTATGGGGAAGGGATGTTTTAGGACAATTTGGAACCACCATATAGATAGATTCAGCTTCACTGAAAGATCTTTTTCATAGGGACCATTGATCAGCCGTTGGTGTTTTTGAAGGGTTGTTACTGGGTTATTCCCCCTCTTCCTTACTCAGTCATATTACATCTGAAAATGTTTCAGGATCTGTTTAGGTTTTTCTAATCTTGTAAACAACCTCAGCTTCGGGGTATGGTTTAAACATTTAATAGTATATGGCATAGTTCTATTCAGTGTGTTTTTATTGATTAAACAAAAAAAAGGGGGAGATGTGGGAAATAAGAAAAGCCTTACAGAATAAGGACCTTTTTCACCTTTGTTAAATCCTGTTCACTTGTGTCCATTTTTGTTCACCAAAAAGCGCTCTCTGAAGGGTTTAGCTGCAGGTCGGATGGCCGGAGAGTGGGTTGATAGTCGCCTCGTGTGTGAGGCAGTGGTTGGTTGGCGAGACATGTGGGCACTGCCGTGATCAAGGAGGTAGTTGGGTGGAGGGACGCGTGAGCGGTGACATCGCTGTGGCAGGCAGCCAATGCGTGCTTGTTTTGGTTAAGTTTAGAGCATAAAAAAGCTTGGTTTGTTACAATAAACAATCTTCTTTGGAGCAAGCAAGGAGGTCCGTGTTTCTTTGTTCCCCATTGCTACGGTCTTGGGCTCTACAAAGATGTGTTATGTAACAGCAAGAATAAATTTGTTTAGACAATGATAAATAACAGAGGGGATAATGTACATTTTGCTGCTATCTTCTGTCCAATAAATGCTAGCCAAGTACCTCATCAACTCTTACTGTGAAGACAGACTGCCAGAGTAGTAGAGAAATTTTGAACCTTTACAAGACACTTGAACTATGTGTCTTGGTCAATTTATATGCAGATCCTTTCCTCCAGCAGAACGTTTTTTGCACCATTAGCCCGTGTTGCTGAACTAAGTCAGTACAAAAGCAGTGAATATAGGAACTGTTTCCCTTTAATTAGAAAGGTGATAAAAACACCAATCAAATAAAAGCATTTTATAGCAGCAGGAAGATTTTATATGTAGCTAGCAAATCATAAAAAGATGCATATTCATGGGGTTTTAAAAAAATTTAGAAGAACTAGATACAAAAAATATAGTTTAGTAAACTGCAAATACAAATCACACAGGATCTTGAAGGTGACATGAAAAAGAACAAGAGGAAGTAATAAAAAAAAGAAAACTGAAGGAAGTCAGAAATAAGGTACAACCTCTCCTCCTTTTCTGCATACTACAGTATCTTAGAAATACCTTATAGTGTCTTAAAAGTCACGTAAGTAGAAAACTGTGCCAAGAACAATTATGGAAAACTGTGGAAAACAGTGCTATCCGAACATAAAAATCGGGTTTGTTTTCATGACGATTAAATCTGCATGCAATGCATAAGATAAATGTATGTTTTGTATATTCAAAAAACAATTTAAAAACGTTTTCAAATTGAAGGCACTACTTTTTATTTGTTTTGAAGTACTTGGCTAAATATGGCATACATTAAAATACTGCAGAGATATCTTTCATTATATAGTTGCCAATTGCAAAGGAGGCAAGCATTTTGTGTGCTTTAAAAAGTAAACTATTTTAGAGTGCTTTTGTTACTAGTTTAAAAGTTTAGAATATGCTAGCTGGAGGCTTAAAATTAGTGAATTATTAAAATTAATGAATTATTTGCTGTAAGTAGGCCAAATTACATGAGCTTTCAAAAAGAAAAAGTATTCTATTCCACATGCCAATTGGGAAGTAGATTAATAACACTTAAGCACAATATGGAAGAGGGATACAACGTAAAAGGTTAAACAACGCCGTTGACGGCAAAAGGCTTAGCCTGCTTCACACAAATATAGGAGATAAATTACTGTTTTTATATGAACGTAGCTATTCAGAGCTTTCCTTGAAAGATTTAAATGACAATCATGACAGTAAATTCTGAGTGAGCATGAGCTAAGTACTTTAAGCAAAGGGTAGCTCAAGCATGACTTATATTTTATGTAAAAAACGGGACTTGGCCTGTGTCACATCTACTCCATTAAAAAGCTTATTCTGTCTCAGATTCCTTTCCAGGGATACCAGCTCAGGCTGTGAAACTGGATTAAAACTATGATTTAAAGAATGATGTATTTGAAGAATGGAATAATGGTTAATTTTCTTTTACTTTCAACTGCATTTTTTGCCCTTTTAAATTTTTTAAGTCCTTTCTATTATTACCATGGTAGCACTGCAGCAAGTGTTCAGTTCTAAGCTGTCCATATTGCCAGCTTCTTGACTACCTTCAGGAAACTTGCCACCAGTTTCATATAAAAATCACAAGAAGCAGAGATGACTAAGGCTGCAAAATTCTTCTCATCTGTGTCACTCTCCTTCTAGAGGAGGACCATGTATTTGACCCACTCCTAACTAGACAACTTTCATCAATCATGAGGGAGTCTCACATACAGGAGCTAAGCAATGACAGCTGTAAATGACAAAAAGTACATTGAAATTCTCTTTGGACTCCAGAGTACAGAAATGAAGGCAGTTTAATTCGCCTTGTTAGGAGGTTTTAAAAGGCACATTAACTTTAGAACTTAAGCTAAGCCATCCTGACGTGATGTGGTGTTTTGGAAGTATGTCTCTGGAAGTGGTTGTGTATATCTGCGTAGACAGTCTCAGAGTTTCCATCACTGCAGAAGGAATGTCATTTAACCCACATTAGCATCACTGGATGCTAAGCTGCAGTTGCTGCACAGTATCAGCAACACATAGGCTTTTATGTTTAAACCCTGAGTAACATTTCAGAGAGAGGTACTTTGTGGGGGAAAAACTCCAAGTCTTAAAAATTTCCAACAATGGCTACATTTAAAAAAAAAAAATATCTAAGAACTTTTATTTAGACATATTACCAGTACAAACTGTACCAGAATTAATGACACTTTTGATTATGACAGCATAACTCTACCATGGATGCTGTTGCTATGGAATACTCCTTAAGAAATGAAGCCTTCACTATAAATAAAAAAAATTAGCTGAAGTATTGGACTTGATTTCAAAGTCTATGTACTAACGTAATTAGTGGACTAAAAGTTAAATCAGTACAGCATAACATAGATCAAAGATGACTTGTACCCTGATGTTCTCACAGCAGACCATACAAACCTTTGTTTTTGTGGATTTGTTCTATACCTACAGATGTACCGAATACTTATCTCATCCCCATAGTATGAGAATGTTTATGATAAAATTGAATGTCCTCATACAACTTTCTATAAGTGAAGAAAGAGAAGCCAGAAAAGAGAGGCAAAATTGTTAATTGTAGATGGAAAGACGGAGGCAAATAAAACAAAAAAAGAAAAATAATAATTAAAACCCCACTATTTTCTGTGAAAAGGCACAGACAAGAAAGAACAACTGCAAAATCATCACTAGAAAAGTGCRATTTATCCAGCTCAAGTATTTTGTGGTACATTCCTTGCTGTTTTCTCATGCCAAATATTTTAACCATGGAAGGTGTCCCTTTTCTTTTCTGCACTACAGCTAGAAAGCATTGCTGTGTCATTGCTGGCAAGCTGCTGTTCTCTGAGATGCCCAGCTAAAAGTCCTATATAATCTGATTTTCTGTCTCACTTTAATATGGCATGACCTGAACCACTTTCAGTTTCAGCACCTGAAGTTGCCCGGCCCTACAATGCTTTGCCCTCTGAATGGTTACGCTCCTTGGCAACGGGCATTTGTAAGTACCTGAAACTATGTAGCATTTGCACTATTAGATGATACCAAATGAGTCACACTGGCAGATTAACTAGGGGACCCAAAGCAGAGAGCGAGGAATGAGAGTACAAGAAGAGAGTACAATCTGCTTTTTTAGATTCTTAAGCAGCAGTGAAACCAGCAACAGGTCTGATACTGTAGAAATCAAAGTTAACACAAATCCTCCTAAGGGTAATTCTTGCAAAAGACAAAGACTTTGTTTTGTGTTCAAAGGCCTGGAATATTTAGCTTTGGAAAATCAGCTCATTTACAAATGTAACTGCAGGAGGGAGCCACCATTATTCTAATTAATCGTATAACCTTTAGTGGGGATCCATCCTTGTGATGCACATTTCAGTCTCATTTGACAAGAAAAGAGGTATTGTTGAGTGGCTTCAGTGAAAAACATCCTAAATGTGCTCTGGATAGAATTAGGCTCCAAAAGAGCAAGTATTTCAGGAAAGCCTGAGATATTGCCTGTGATGAGATCCCTTCTAACAGGTTCACTTAAGGTATTAAATGATCCATCCAAATACTGGCAGATTAGTCASAGGAGAAAAGCAATCTTTTTTAATGGTCCTTTGGGAAGACAGGGCTTGCAGGGAACTTGGTACTTTCTGGTATATTGCCTACATTCCAAGGAAGACTATTAAATACTGAAACGACCTATGGAAGATGAAGTCATTGTGAATTATAGTCCAGTGCATGGCAGTCTCAGAAAAGAACCCATCAAAGCCCTTTAAATACAAACACACAACTTGTGAGTTGGCAGTGTATGCCCGTTTTTACCAAATCACAGCAAAATGCAGATCGCAAAAAAAGGCCATTAGGTCAGTTATAAGAAGTATGAAAGAGGAAAGCATCAACCTAAGAGCATCAACCCTATAAGAAATGTCAGTATTCTTATTGACATTAGCAGAAATTTGCAATGAGTCTATGAAAATTATAAACTAGGCAAAAGAAAAAAGGAGTGATGACTAGTTTGGCATAGTGTTTTCTAACAGGGATTTTCAAAATGCAGAGATTGTATCATCCTTTAATCCAAAGGAAGGTATTAAAATGACAGTAAGGAAACAGCATCAAATGCAAGAAAGACTCTGGGCAGCATACTTACTGATAGAAATGCCACTGATACACTGAGGAAACTGACATCAATGCAGCAATATTGTACTAAACCCCAGAAATGTCCACTGCTTAACTCTCTGGCATTCCATTAATATGCACATAGCAGCTCTGCAACGTTTCCACTGATCATCTTCTTGGCAAAACATTAGTTTCTTCAGTGCCAAGATCTTAGGTACACAATCTTAGAAATACAAATATATGCCCCTCAAATGAAATATATTCTGAAGAGAAATTCCTGTCTGAGATGTTCAGTCATTTCCTTTTCTAGACAGACCAAATAAAAAGAAAAGCAAGCTATAGGATTGTGTACTTGCTATTACAAAATACCTGCTGGCATCTAAACTAGCAGAAAATAAACTAGCAGAAAATCAGCATAAATGAGACTTGAGGCAAACAACCCTTTGAAGAGAATAATGATGTGATAAATAAAAACAACACATATCCAGGCTATCAATGTACTTCAAATGTAAGAAAAGGATTGAGAGCAGAGGCTGAACTAATGGGGAAAGATTAAAAGAATCTCGAGAAAAACATGACCAAAACTTCTGAAAGATATGGGCAACTGACCTGTTTAAACCTACAGGAAACCAGCGACTGGTGATTTAGATAGATGATTAAACTAATTTACAGGTGCACTTTCTGCTCCTTTTTCACATGGCAACATCACAGGGTGAATTGTGACCATGGAGTCAAGATCATTTGGATTACATTTTTAGCTTTAGGAGAGAAGTACAGCAGCTGAAGTACCTATTACTGATGTGATACTCAGGAACACAGATTTGACACATTTAATTCAAGTCCAACTACAAATAGTAATACTAAGAGGAAAGGATTGGTTTTTTTTCATTATGCTCTTCTTTTTTTATAGCCTGCTCTGATGCTGGTGAAACTTTTTAGTTAGCTTCTTTCTGAAAAGGAGAAAGTTAAATTAAATTTCCCTCCCTATTGGTGGAGGTTTAACATTTGGTCGGTTGAGCCTAAAAATAGAACTGGAACTAGCAGGAATTGCTGTATTTTAAGTTTCCAGTCCTTTATGGCCATCTCAGTTTGATAAAAGCCTACATGCTAAAGAATAAAGACTAAAGAATATTGTTTCCCCCAAGAGCAGATGCATGCAATTTAATCAAACTTTCTGTAATAAACACCAGTAATACAACATAGTCACAAATAGCAGGAAGAATTATTTCACCATTTAGGGAACCAACCTTCTCACCCTCTTTTGGAGTGAGCATCATCTGGTAGCTGAAGTCACAAACTTGAGAACATAAATCTCCCTAGTACTGAGAAGGTGCTGACACAGGAAGCAGCTAAGCTCTGTGACTTTCCCCTTTACATTTATTAGTCAAGGTTAGCAGCCTAAAATTGAGTGGGTCAATCAAAGACTAGTGCAGGACCGAAGTGGATTCCAGCAAAAAAACGTGAAACCTTATCAAGTCCAGAAGCAAACAGGAATCGACTCTGGGAACAAGGAAGCGAGCACGCAAACATGAATCAGTGTCAACACTGCTGTTGATGCCACAGACATCAGTTATCCTTCCGTGCAAGAACTGTGGACTGAGTCTTACGCAAAAGTGTGGGAAAGTTAATGGTGTCAATTTTGTATGTAAAAGTGTTATACAAGTTGTGCTGCAGATCAGAGATTCCTGTGTGAGATAAAACTGTTGAACGATGTGTTCAATTGGTTTGATCTTACACCCTTATGGAGAAAATTTTTGAAGATAGGTTTGTATGTGTTAATTGTTGTTGTTATTCTTTTAGTATTTGTGCCATGTACACTTCACTGTGCTAGACGAGACACAGACAAAGCTGTCAAGGAAGTGGTTTTGGTTCAAACAGGAGGGGGAGATGTGGGAATCCAGAGTGCAGAGAATATATCTCTGCCTGTTTTGAAGGGTTCTACCCCCCTGGACAACCCTGTCTTTGACCTTCATCCATGGAGAAAATTGCCTACCCTCTGGGAAGAAGTAGAATCTACACTGGTGTGAACTAGGTGATAGAATATTATGTAAGATTGTCACAGGGTGAAAAATTTAGTTTTGGGTTTGTTAATATAGTAAATAGATAAAAAGCAAAAACTTCTAAATGGAGGATTGTTGTTGTTCTCCAGACCTTCTTCTTCTTCTATTACTCCATATTCTGCAGTAGAAGTAGTTTGAGGTGATTGGATAAAGAATTCTGCACTTCCTATCAACGTGACAAAGTGATTTATTGAACATTGGTGGAAAAGTAAAAATATCTTTCATTTTAAGTTTTCATTGTGTGATCTACCATTTAAAAAACTGTGTAATCTTGATAATTTGGCTTTCTCTTGCATTCTCTGCTTTGTGCTGTGTCTAGGTCACGCCAGTGACTCTATTTCTCTGATAAGACTTAATAAACAACTATCTGAAAGCAGAGAACGCTGACGGTCCCGTTCGTCTCTTGAACTTCTGGCAAAGACTCTAAAAAATCTCCCCCATCCAGGGAGGTATAATTAAGGCACATAAAAGTGTCAGAGTTAAATTTCCATTCTGCACTGATACACTTGCCTACAGTTTTCTCACCTCTTGCAAAACAAAAAATTTTTTCGTATCGTAAGCAAATTGGTTCATCATCGTTAAGATAATTAGATATTATGCCTACCTCTTTAGTAGTAAATCTCAGGTTATACTTTGTATTTTCTCCCACCCAATATGTTTTCCCACCCTCAGTGCACAATTTTAATTGGCTGTGATCATAGCATATTTTACTGACTTGAGAATGTGCCCAAAATATTGTTTCCATATTCTTCCCGATCCATGCGGAATTGATAACATTTGTCACAGGTGGGTATCGCAGGCTTAACTGCTCGTTTGTATAACGCATGAGTCATTACTTTTTTATGTTTTATGGACTGCGTCTTTAACCTCTCATCTTTAGGAATTGATTATTTTCCTGCCTGATTGACACATTTTGTATTGAGTGCCATTATGCATGCAGTTTCCCTTTTCGTTGCCAATTTTGCAGTCATAGTGGGTCCTTATAGCCACCAGTTCTGTTAGGGTGGTTTCAAAGTACTGCTCGTGATTTTGGACTGGGCTCAGCTTCCCAATATTGAAGTGATTCTCAGGGAGCAGACTGGCAGTTTTGTTCATTATTAGACTCAGAACCATCAGGATTCTCCACAGGCACGCTCCTCTGCCTCTGCCTGCACCCACGGGGTTGCCACCCATGGCGAGGGAGTCCATCTTCTCGGCAGCAGGAGTATTCTTCAGGAGAACTATAAATGGACCAAGCCGCCCACCTCCTCTTAAAAGGGCCCCACCTTGATAGTTTGACTGCCTTGGCACTACAAGGTACTTTGTTCGACCATCGGCACTCGATTGCTAGAGCTTGTGCTTTTGAGTCTAATTTACCTCTCACCCCCTTTTTGAACAAGTAATACCATTCTGGAGAGTCTAATTCTATTATGCCTGCATTAGTAGCAACAACTAAAGTATGGGAGGTTAAGGCATATTCCTCTTCCAAGCACCTTGTACAGAGTTCTCTTGGTTTGTATCCCCTCTTACAATGTGTAACCCAAATTTCTTGACAGTAATTACACTTAAAGTGAACAAATGGATAACACTCGCATCCTGATACCGAACAACTTATCTCTTTCAGTCATTCAGCATGTCAGTGCAGTCTTATCTTCAAACTTCCTGGAGGAGAAGTCACTTTCCATTCAGGTGATCCTTCCTGGCACTCAATCTTCTTAACTCGGGAGGCGTGCATCCAACCTTTTTCAGCTGTCCGTATTGCTGTGTCTGTGGTTAGAAGCACAAGGAAAGGACCTTCCCAGCGAGATGTGAGAGAGATTTCTTTCCAGGTTTTAATCGATACCTTATCTCCCGGTTGTATCTTATGTATGGCGAACCCCAGAGGGGTGCTTTGCGCTATTAGTCCCTTCTTCCTTAATTCTTGTAGGTTCTTATTTATTGTTATCAAATAGGGTTGAATTTGACTGTCATCTAGTTTTGGGTGTCCTACTGGCATCCCATGCTCATATGGCATCCCATAAAGCATTTCAAAGGGTGATAGCSCACTTTTAGAGTGAGGCATAGTTCTTATATTTAACAGGGCTAAAGGAAGGCACTTGACCCATGACATCTTAGTTTCCAACATCAATTTTGACAATTGGGCTTTTAACRTTTGGTTCATTCTTTCTACTYGCCCTGAACTCTGTGGATGCCATGGGGTATGATATTCCCAGCGGATTCCTAAAGCATTTGCTAATTGCTTAATCACTTTTGACGTAAAATGTGTCCCTTGATCCGAATCTATATAGTCTATTATACCGTATCGAGGTATAATTTCTTCTAACAATATCTTTGACACTGTCTGGGCTGTAGCCCTGGTACTAGGGAAGGCTTCTACCCAATGTGTTAGTTGATCTACTATTACTAACAGGTATTTACACCTTCCTACTTGAGGTAGTTCTGTGAAATCTACTTGAATTTTTTCAAATGGACGATATGCTAAGGGACCACCTCCGAGTAGAGTTTGTCGTAACTTAGTTCTGTTTATTTTCTGACATATCATACACCCTTGTACTTCCTGTTTAGCTAACTCGAAAATTCCCTTACCTCCAAAAATTTCAAAAACTGCTCTGCAAGTGCCTGTGCTCCCCAGTGGGTCTGTTGATGAAGCCTCTTTAAAATTTTCCTTGTATAATCTTTGGACAATAATTCTCTTCYATCAGGTAATTTCCATTTACCTTCCTCCCACTTTCCTCCTAATTTTTCATATTCCTCAATTTCCTTTGAGGA
>RAHL01001038.1:0-17036 GCA_003713215.1 Paradisaea rubra
ATGTCCCGTTAATGTCCCCTTTAATGTCCCCATTAATGTCCCCATGTCCCCATTAATGTCCCCAATGTCCCCATTAATGTCCCCAAGGTCCCCCTCTCCCCATTAATGTCCCCATTAATGTCCCAATGTCCCCAATGTCCCCATTAATGTCCCATTTTCGGTCTCACCCTCAGCCTGAGCAGTTTCCCCCTCAGCTCCTGCAGGGTCCCGAATGTCCACAGTGTTCCCATGTCCCCATTAATGTCCCCAAGGTCCCCAATGTCCCCATGTCCCCAATGTCCCGTTAATGTCCCCATTAATGTCCCCAAGGTCCCCAATGTCCCCATTAATGTCCCCAATGTCCCGTTAATGTCCCCATTAATGTCCCCAATGTCCCCAGTGTCCCCCTCTCCCCATTAATGTCCCCAATGTCCCCATTAATGTCCCATTTTCGGTCTCACCCTCAGCCTGAGCAGTTTCCCCCTCAGCTCCTGCAGGGTCCCCAGGATGAGCTCGGTGTCCCCGGGGTGGCCCCGGGGGGGGTCCCCGCTGTCCCCTCCCGGCCGGGGGGGGCCCGGGGGGGGGTCCCGGGGGGCGGCTCCGGGGGGGGGCCCCGGGGGGGGGTCCCGGGGGGGTCCCGTGGGGAGGCTCAGGTAGAAAAAATTCCCTGGAAAAGGGACGGGGGGGGGACCTCAGTGGCCACGAGAGGGTCCTGGTGGCCCCTGGGGACCCCTTGAGGGTCTTGGTGGCCCCCCCAGGGGGGTTTGGTGTCCCCAGGGGGGTTTGGTGGCCCCTCAAGGGGATTTGGTGGCCCCAGGGGGGGTTTTGGTGGCCCCAGGGGGGGTTTGGTGGCCCCAGGGGGGTTTGGTGGCCCCTCAGGGTGTTTTGGTGGCCCCAGGGGGGGTTTGGTGGCCCCTAAGGGGGGTTTTGGTGGCCCTTGGTGACCCAGGGTCCCCTTGGGGGTGGCTTTGATGTCCCCAGGGGGGGTTTGGTGGCAGTTTTGGGGCATTTGGTGGCCCAGGGACCCCTCGGGGGGACTTTTGGTGGCATTTTTGGGTTGTTTTGTGGCCGTTTTAGGATTTTTGGTGGCCTTTTTGAGGTTTTTGTGTCCCCAGGGATGTTTTGTGTCCCTTTCGGGGTTTTTTGTGTCCCTTTTGGGGTTTTGGGGCCCTTCTGGGGTTTTTGGGGCCCTCGGGGTGGGGTTTTTTGGGGGTGGGGGAGGGGCCGGTTACCCTCGGCGTTGGCTCCGCCTCCTTCCCGCAGCTCGGGCTCTGATTGGCTGCAGCCGCGCGGGGGCGTGGCCTCCTCCGCCCCCTCCTCCTGGGCTGGGCCCCCAAAAAACGGGGGGGGGGGGGGAGGGGGGGGGGAGCGGCCCCACCACCGGAATGCGGTAATTAGCACCCCAATTAGTTAATTAAGGCACCCGAAATTAATTGGTACCCCCGAGGTTAATTAGCGCCCCCAATTAGCACCCCAGCGCCCCAAAATCGGCACCCAAAATCAGCCCCCGGCACCCCAAATTAGCACCCGAAATTAATTAGCGCCCCCAATTCGCACCCAGCAGCTGAAAGCAGCACCTGGAATTAATTAGCACCCGAAATTAGCACCCCAAAATTAATTAGCAGCCCCAATTAGCAGCCGGCACCCCAAAATCGATAACCGGAATCAGCACCCCAAAATCAGCACCCGAAATTAACTGGCACCCAAAAATCAGCACCCCCAAAATCAGAATCCCGACATTGATACCCAAAATCAGCACCCGGAACCCCAAAAATCAGCACCCAAAATCAAATCAGCACCCCAAAATCAGCACCCAAAATCGGAACCCCAAAATCAAATCAGCACCCAAAATCGGAACCCCAAAATCGGAACCCCAAAATCAAATCAGCACCCCAAAATCGGAACCCCAAAAGGAGCACCCCAAACCCAGCCCCCCGTGGGCCCAGCTCTGATCCAGGGAAGCTCGTGCAGGGAGCGGGAACGGGACCCCAAATCCAGGAATGAGACCCCAAATCCCGGGAAAGCGCATGGAACGAGACCCCTGATCCCAAAAAGGACCAGGGAATGAGACCCCGGATCCCAGCAGGGATCAGGGATCGAGAGCCCAAATCCCAGGAATGGGCAGGGAACGAGACCCTGGATCCCAGAAAGGAACTGGGAATGAGACCCCGGATCCCAGCAGGGATCAGGGATCGAGAGCCCCAAATCCCAGGAAAGGGCACGGAACGAGACCCCGGATCCCAAATCCCACCAGGGCAGGGAATTCCTGTCACTTCCCATCCCAAATTCCCCCAAATCCTGCCCCAAATCCCCCCCAATCCCATCCCCTTTTACCTTTCCGGACGATTTGGATCCCGTTGGGCTCCGGCCCCTCCGGCTCTTCCCGGGATCCCTCCGGAGCGGCCGAATCCCGGCCGGACAGGGGCAAATCCCGGCCGGACATCACCGACTCCTGGCTGGACAGCGCCGAATCCCGGCCGGACATGGGCAAATCCCAACTGGACATTGGCAAATCCCGGCCGGACATGACCGAATCCTGGCTGGACCGCGGCGAATCCCGGCCGGACATCACCGGATCCTGACTGGACATGGGCAAATCCCGGCTGGACATTGGAAAATCCCGACTGGACATCGCCAAATCTCGGCCGGACAGTGGCAAATCCCGGCCGGACATTGGAAAATCCCGGCCGGACGTCGGCAAATCCTGACTGGACATCGCTGAATCCCAACTGGACATCACCGAATCCCGGCCGGACATGACGGAATCCCAGCCCTGGCCGGAGGCTGCTCCGGCCACTGAGGGCGTGGGGGTGACGTCGTCCTCGGGATCGGGGTCCCGGCCCGGCCGGAGCCACCGGACGATCAGGAGCTGCAGGGTGTCCACTGGGATCGGGATCGGAGGGAGGGAAAAGGGGATTTCGGGTCATCCCGGGGGAAAATGTCCCGGGATGGGGCAGTTTTGGGGTTTCCAGAGGGAAAAACTTCCCAGGATGGGGAGTGGAGGGAGGAAAATTGGGGGATTTGGGGTTTTCCCAAGGGCCCCCCTGGCCTCACCGTCCTGCAGCGCCGCCTCGGCCACGCCGGCGCTTCCCGGGGATTTGGGGAGCCCCGGGATGGGGTTGGGGTCCCCGATCCCGGCCTGTCCCAGGTGCCCCTCGTGTCCCCCCGGCTCCTCCAGCAGCTCCTCCAGGGGTTTGTCCCTTCCCGAGGCATCGGCGTCGCTGTCGGCTGCGGGAACAGCGGGCATGGAGCGGGGCTGGGACGGGAGGGGACAGGAGGGGACAGGGAGGGGACAGGGCCAGCCGTACCCGAGGAACAATCCTCAGCCTCGGGCTCGGCTCCGGAGCCTCGGGACAGCACCGGGGACACGTCGGGATCCGGCAGCACCAGCCTGGGAACGGGACGGGAGCGTCACCGCCGGGGGGCACGGCCACCCCAGCGTCCCCAGAGAGCCCCCCCGGTGTCCCCATCCCCATCCCAGTCACCCCAGTGTCCCCAGAGAGCCACCCCGGTGTCCCCAGTCACCCCAGCGTCCCCAGAGAGCCCCCCCAGTGTCCCCATCCCCATCCCAGGAACCCCCTGGGGACACCAGGAACCCCCTGAGCTCCATCCCAACCCCATTCCCCTTCCCATTCCCGTTCCCATCCCATTCCCATCCCATTCCCAGCTCACCCGCTGGGTGCCGTGCTGGCCTCGCTGTGGTGCCGTTTCGGTGGCCCGGGGACGCTCCTGGTGGCCCCTTGGACCGCCTGCTCCAGCAGCTCCATCCACCTGCCCCGCAAGGAATTCCAGGACTTCCAGCCCCTTCCACAGAATTTCATCCCCCCCAGGGAATTTTCCAGCCCCTCCCAGGGACTTTTTGGGCTCATCCCAAGGGTTTTTATCCCCCCAGGGATTTTCTGCCTCATCCCAAGGATTCCAGCCCCTCCCAGGGAATTTCCCGGCCCATCCCGGGGAATTCCCGGGCTCATCCCGAGGGTTCTCGTCCCCCTCTCCCTCACGTGTTCTTCTCGGAGGAGGTCAGCGCCACCAGCTCGTAGATCTGGGGTCCCAGCTCGGAGGTGCAGATGATGAACAGCGCCCGCTTGTCTGGGGGGGCAGAAACCCTCGGGATGAGCCCGGGAATCCCCCGGGAAGGGCCGGAATCCCCCACTGGGCACACCCCCGGCCATCATTCCATGGACTTCCCAGCCCTGGAGCCGCCTGGGATGGTGGGAATGTCCCTGCCCTTGGAATTGGGGTGGGATTGGATGGGGTTTAGGGATCTTTTCCCACCCCAAACCACTCCAGGAATCCCTGGGCTGGTTTATTTGGGATATCTGGGATAAATTCCGGACCCTGGCCCAGGTTATCCCATGGATTCCCCATCCCTGGACTCACCTGGAACAGTGGGAACATCCCTGCCCTTGGATTTGGGATGATGCCTCCCACCCCGAACCACTCCTGGATTTCAGGGACGCTCTGCCCGCCCTCTAAACCCCTTCCCACCGCCCAAAAACCCCCCGGAATTCCCCGAAATCCCCGGAATTCCGGGATTTCCGGCTCCCACCTGTGGCCACGGAGCGGATGAGCACCGAGTTGAGCTTGAGCACGGGGCTGAAGCTGCCCTTGGTGTCGGAGGAGGCCCCCAGGGCGCTCTTGCTGTGGCACTTGAGCACCAGCCGCTCGTCCTGGCGCTGCAGCAGCACCAGCAGCTCCTCCAGCAGCAGCACGTGCAGCTCTGCAATCGTCCCGGGAAGTTTTGGGAATTTTTTAGGAATTTTTTGGGGATTTTTTGGGAATTTTTGGGGGATTTTTGGGGGATTTTTTGGGGATTTTTTGGGGGTTTTTGGGGGGGATTTTTTGGGGATTTTTTAGTGACTTTTAGGGGGATTTTGGGGATTTTTTGGGGGATTTTTGGGAATTTTTTTGGGAATTTTGGGAATTTTTTGGGAATTTTTTGGGGGATTTTTGGGGATTTTTTGGGGGATTTTTGGGAAGAGATGGAGAGGGAAGGCAGGAGAGAACTCCCTTGGACTTGGGGTGGGCGTGGAGGTGGGAGCTCAAATCCGGGAGGAGCAGCTCTGGAATTGCAGGGATTTTGGGGGATTCTTTTAGGGAATTTTGGGTTGGGAGTTTTGGGTTGGGAAGGCAGGAGAAGCTTCCATTGCTCCAGGGGAAAAGGGGATTGGGGTGGGGGTGGAAACTCAAAGTGGGGAGGGCGGCAGGGAGGTCTCCCAGTGCTCCCAGGCCCTCCCAGTGCTCCCAGTCCGTACCCACGGTCTTGTCCTTGGCCACGCGCCAGGTCAGGGGCCCCTCGTGGATCATCCTGTGCGAGGTCAGGTCCAGGTTCTGCGGGAGCCAAAATCCATGGAAAACACCCCAAGAATCCATGGAAAAACATCCCAAAAAATCCACGGAAAACACCCAACAAAATCCATGGAAAAACATCCCAAAATCCATGGGAAACACCCCAAAAAATCCATGGAAAACACCCAAAAAATCCCCACTTTTCCCATTATTTTTCCCATCTCCTTTTCCCATTGGGATTGGGATACGGGAGAAGGGCTGGGAATGGGGGATTTCCATGGAAAAATGGGGTGTGGGAATGGGGATTAACAGAGAAAATTCTGTGGAAAAACGGGATGCGGGAATGGGGATTCCCATGGAAAACGGGGGTGGGAATGGGGATTTCTGTGGGAAAACGGGGCACAGGAATGGGGATTCCCATGGAAAACGGGGCACAGGAACAGGGAAAAATGGGGTTGGGAATGGGGATTTCTGTGGGAAATTCTGTGAAAAAATAGGGTTGGGAACAGGGATTTCCATGGAAAGCGGGCCCCAGGATTCCCATGGAAAACAGGGCACAGGATTCCCATGGAAAGTGGGGTTGGGAACAGGGATTCCCATGGAAAATGGGGAGCAGGAAGGGGGATTCCCATGGAAAATGGGGAGCAGGAAGGGGGATTCCCATGGGAAACGGGGCACAGGATTCCCATGGAAAGCAGGGCACAGGAATGGGGATTCCCATGGAAAACAGGGCACAGGAATGGGGATTCCCATGGAAAGCGGGGTTGGGAACGGGGATCCCCACGGAAAGTGGGCCCCAGGATTCCCGTGGAAAGCGGGCCCCGGGGTTCCCCCGGAAGCCCCGGCTCGGGAATACCTTGAACTCGGCGGCCAGGGGGTTGCTGGTGCGCTCCAGCGCGGCCGTGTCCAGGCGCCGCTGGTAGCCCTGCAGCCGGTGCCGGTTCTCCGCGCGCCGCACGGCGTCGTTGACGAAGCGCAGCACGTCCCGGCACTGCTCCCGCGCCCGGCACAGCTTCTCCTGCTCCGCTGAGCCCGCTGCAGGAGAACGGGGAAAATCCATGGGGAAAATCCATGGGAAATGGGGAAAAAATGGGAAAAATCCATGGGAAAATCCATGGGGAAATGGGGGATTAACAAGGAAAAATGGGATAGGGTTCACTGCTCCCGCGCCCGGCACAGCTTCTCCTGCTCCGCAGAGCCCGCTGCAGGAGAACAACGGGATAACGGGGAAAATCCATGGGGAAAATCCATGGGAAAATCCATGGGGAAATGAGAGAAAAATCCATGGGGAAATGGGAAAAATCCATGGGGAAAATCCAAGGGAAAATGAGGTGAAAATGGGTGTGGGAATGGGCACAGCTTCTCCTGCTCCGGGGAGCCCGCTGGGATAACGGGAAAATGGGAAAAATGGGGGTTTTCCATGGAAAAATGGGAGATTTCCAGGGAAAAACGGGGCGTGGGAATGGGGATTTTCCAAAGAAACGGATGCACTTCCCAGCCCTTTTTCCACGGAAAAATCCTCCCCAATCCCCAGCCCTGGCCCAGCCCGAGGCTGTTCCCTCCTGTCCCGTCCCGTCCCGTTCCCCGGGATCAGATCCCGAATCCCCCCTGGAATCACCCAGAATTCCCTCTGCAATGTCCGGGCAGGAATTCCCCCAAACCCACGGAGAAGGAGGAGGAGGAGGAGGAGAGCGGGGATGAGGGATTCGGGGCCGAATCCATGGAATTCCGTGGGATTTCCCGCCCGGAATTTACCCTCGGTGCACTTGATGATGTTCTCCAGGAGCAGCGGGTACTTGGTGAGCCGCTGCATCTCCGACACGATCAAATCCTTCAGCTGCAGCCGCCGGCACTGCGGGTTGCTCTCGGCCTCCTGGGCAGCGGGAAAAGCCCCTCAGAATTCCATGAAAAAACCCGGGAAAAGCCCCTCAGAATTCCATAAAAAACTTGGGGAAAAACCCCTCAGAATTCCATAAAAAACCCAGGAAAAACCCCTCAGAATTCCATAAAAAAAACCTGGTAAAAACCCCTCAGAATTCCAGAAAAAAACCGGGAAAAGCCCCTCAGAATTCCATAGAAAAAACCTGGTAAAAACCCGTCAGAATTCCATAAAAAACACCTGGTAAAAATCTGTCAGAACTCCATTAAAAAAACCTGGGAAAAACCCCTCAGAATTCCATGAAAAACCCGCCCTCAGAATTCCATATAAAACCCGGGAAAAGCCCCTCAGAATTCCATATAAAACCCAGGAAAAGCCGCTCAGAATTGCATAAAAAGCCCAGGAAAAACCCCTCAGAATTCCATATAAAACCYGCCCTCGGAATTCCACGAAAAGCCYGGGAAGAGCCCCCCGGAATTCCAYGGAAAGCCCGGGAAGAGCCGCAGGAACGCCGCCCGCACCTGCATGAAGAGCTGGAATCTGCTCTCCTTGCGCTGCTTGGTCCTGATGAGCTCCAGGGCGATGGATTGGTAGGAGCAGAAGGTGGCGGCCACCCTCTGGAATTCCTCCTTGGCAGCGCCGTCAAACTGGGAATTCCCACGGGAAAACGGGGTCAGGGGTCGCCCAAATCCCAGCCCGGAATGCCCCGGTCCAGCCCCGGCGTCCTCACCCGGGCCAGCATCAAATCCCCGATTTCCCGGATGATCGGCCCCTCTTCCCGGAGCTTCTTCATGGATTCCGAGAGGGAATCTGGGGAGGCAGGGAGGGGTCAGGGAGGGGGGCTTGGGAAGGATCCCGGGGGGTTTGGGAAGGATCCCAGAGGGTTTGGGAAGGATCTCAGTGGGATTTTAGGAACCAGTGGGGTCAGGAATTCCGGGATTTGGGAATTCCGAGATTCTGGGATTTGGGGATTTGGGAATGGCTCACTGTGCACGTCGATGAGGTCGGGCAGGTTGGGGGAGAGCAGGATCCCATTGGGGTCAGGATTTAGGGGAAGGAGCAGATTCCCATTGGGATTTTGGGAACCAGTGGGGTCAGGAATTCCGGGATTCCGGGATTTGGGAATTCCAGGATTTGGGGATTTGGGAATGGCTCACTGTGCACATCGATGAGGTCGGGCAGGTTGGGGAAGAGCAGCCCCAGCTCCTCGCGGCTCAGGAGGTTCTCCCTGCGCAGGCGCTGGTAGAAGAGCAGGTCCAGCACCCGCAGGATGCGCAGGTGGGAGCTCTCGGTGCCAAACAGCTCTGGGGACATCGGGGGGACATTGGGGACATCGGGGGGATATTGGGGACATTGGGGGCATTGGGGGACATTGGGGACATTGGGGACATCGGGGACATTGGGGACATTGGGGATATTGGGGACATTGGGGACATCGGGGACATCGGGGACATCGGGGACATCGGGGACATCGGTGACACCGGGTTGGGGGTGGCACAGAGAGGCGGGGACACGAAATTCCCAGAGCAGCGCCCGGAATCGGCACCCCAGTTCCAGGAAAGGGCAGGGAATGAGCCCCTAAATCCCAGGAAACGGACCCCAAACCCTGGGAAAGGGACCCCAAATCTGGGAAAGGGACCCCAAACCCGGGAATGAGACCCCAAATCCCAGGAAAGGGACCCCAAACCCGGGAATGAGACCCCAAATCCCAGGAAAGGGACCCCAAACCCGGGAATGAGACCCCAAATCCTGGGAAAGAGCAAAGAATGAGACCCCAAACCTGGGAATGAGCCCCTAAATGCCAGGAACGAGCCCCTAAATCCTGGGAACGAGCCCCCAAATCCCGGGAAGCAGCACCCCGGAAGCAGCCCCCCCAATCCCAGCCTCCCCAAAACGCCCGGAACGACCCCAAAATCCCGAGGTTTCCCGCGGATCCGAGGATTCCCGCACCGTTGATGACCTCCTGCCGATCCACCTCGCGCTGGGACAGGTTGGCCACGAGCTCCCGGCTCACCGAGTGCTGCCAGTTCTGGGAATTGGGCCAGGACTGGGAATTCTGCTGCCAGGATTGGGAATTCTGCTGCCAGGACTGGGAATTGCTGCCCCAGGACTGGGAATTGCTGCCCCAGCTCTGGGATTCCGGGTCCGGCTCCAGGTCGGGAATGGGGCCCTGCTCGTCCTCCAGGAGGTGCGGCAGGAAGGGGTCGGCCCCGAAGCCCAGGCTGGGAGAATCCACGCTCCTGGGAAACGGGGAAAAGTGGGAAAAGTGGGGGGAAAAAGGGGAAAAAAAAGGGAAAAAAATTGAGGGGAAGTAAGAGAAAAACCGGGGGGAAATTGTGGGAAAATAAGGAAAAAATTGGGGGAAAATTGGGGGGAAAATAGGGAAAAATTGGGGGGAATAGAGGAAAAATTGGGGGAAAATTGGGGGGGAAGGGGGAAAAAATGTGAGAAAATAAGGGAAAAAAATTGTGGAAAATAGGGAAAAATTGGGGGAAAATCAGGAAAAATTGGGGGGGGGGGAAGAAAAAATTGGGGGAAATTGGGGGAAAAATTGGGGGAAAATAGAGGAAAAATTGGAGGGAAAAAGAAGGGAACAGGCATTCCCGATGGGAATGGGAATTCCAGAGGGGGTCACTCACCTGCGCCCCATCTTTGGCGTGTAGGGGGGGGTGGGGTTTTCCAGGGATCTGGGAAAAGGACGGAAAAATCCCCCTGGGGTGTCCCAAAATCCCAAACCCTCCCTTCCCACCCCCACATCCGACGGCGTTTTCCCAAAAATCCTCTGGAAATGGGGATTTCAAGCACGAATCCCAGTGTTTTTCCCAGGGATTTTCCCGATTTCCGCGGATTCCGCAGGAATTTGGGAGCTGCAGGGATGGGATCACCTCGCTCAGGACCTCCGGGGCCGCTTGGCCTTGTCCCTTGGGGTTATCCAAAGTTTTCCCAAAAAAAAAAGGCAATTCCCAAAGTTCTCCCTGATCCCAAAGGGTCCAGATTCCAAAAACAAGGATTTCAGCCCAAATCCCGCTGATTTCCATGGGTTTTCCCATGGATTTTCCATGGATTCTGCAGGAATTTGGGAGCTGCCGGGGCAGAACCCCTCCCTCCAATCCTCCTGACTCCCAAACCCCCTTCCCAAAAAACCCCAAATCCCAAACTTTCCCCAATCCCAAAGGATTCCAAACCCAAGGATTTCAGCCCAAATCCYGCTGTTTTCCATGGGTTTTCCCATGGATTTTCCATGGATCCCGCAGGAATTTGGGCACTGCACTAACACCACCCCTCCCTCCAACCCCCGTGACTCCCAAACCCCCTTCCCAAAAAACCCCAAACCCCAACCTTCCCCCCCCGACCCCAACCCTTCCCCCTTCCCCTCCCTTTCCTGGGATCTCGCCTTTTTCCCGAATTTCCAGCCGGGAATTCCCGGCGCTTCCCACCTGGCCGAGAGGCTGGAGGCGGAGGACGAGGCCGACTGGTGCAGGCGCGAGGCCTCGGCCGCCGCGTCCATGTCGACGTCGCTGCGCGAGCGCGGCACCAGCTCCGATTTCCGGGATTTCTTCAGCTCTTCCCGACCCTTCAGGCTCTCGGAGCGGCCCAGCCGCACCTCGGAGCGGGAGCTGCGCACATCCCGGGATTAATGGGAGTTACGGGGGGGAAATCCCGGGAATTGCGGCAGAAATCCCGGGAATTGCGGCAGAAATCGTGAGATTTAGGGGGGAAATGCCAGGATTTAGGGCAAAAATAACGGAATTTAGGGGGAAAAATGCCAGGATTTAGGGCAGAAATCACGGAGTTTAGGGCTTAGGGGGAAAAATCCCGGGATTTGGGGGGAAAATTCTGAGGTTTAGGGGGAAAATTTCAGGATTTAGGCCAAAAAATCCTGGGATTTCGGAGGAAAGTCCTGGGATTTAGAGTTAGGGTTAGGCGAGGATTTAGAGCAAAACCCCTGGGATTTAGGGGGAAAATCCTGGGATTTAGGGGTGAAATTCCAGGATTTAGATCACAAACCCTGGGATTTGGGGGAAAAACGAGAGGACCTCCCCCTACCCTGCGGAATGACCCCAAAATCCCGTTCCCACCCCATTCCCACATTCCCTGACCCCACGGATCCCCCGATCCCACGGATCCCCCAATCCCACAGATCCCACAGATCCCATGGATCCCCCGGATCCCGTTCCCACCTGTCGGGCTCCCGCAGCCCCTCGGTGCCGCTGTCGGGGTTCGGCCGCTGCGCTCCGGGCTCAGCGCCGTCGCCGTGGCCGCTCTCAAAGTGCTGGATCATGGTGCGCACGTTCCCGGGACGCACCGCTGCCGGAGGGAACGGATCCGTGAGCCCCAACCCCAAATCCCAAATCCTGAATCCCAAATCCCCCGGGACGCACCGCTGCGGGAGAGAGAACGATCTGTGAGCCCCAATCCCAAATCCCAAATACCCTGGGACGCACCGCTGCCGGGAGGGAACGGATCTGTGAGCCTGGGCATTCCCAATCCCAAATCCCAAATCCCAAATCCCAAATCCCAAATCCCAAATCCTGAATCCCAAATACCCTGGGACGCACTGCTGCTGGAGCGGGAACCGCTCCATGAGCCTGGGCATTCTCAATCCCAAATCCAATCCCAAATCCCAAATCCCAAATCCCGAATTCCATGGTGCGCATGTTCCCGGGACGCACCGCTGCGGGAGAGGGAACGGCCCTGTCAGCCCCAATCCCAAATCCCAAATTTCCCATCCTAAATCCCAAATTCCCGGGCTTCACCGCTGGGGAAATCCCGGGAAACGCCCCCAGGTCAGCCTGGGGATCCCAAATCCCAAATTCCCATCCTAAATCCAACCCTAAATCTCAAATTTCCCATCCTAAACCTCAAATTTCCCATCCTAAACCTCAAATTCCCACCCCAAATCCCAGATTCCCGTTCCTAAATCCCAAATCTGATCCCAAATCTCCCAATCCTAAATCCCAACTCCCCATCCCAAATCCCAAAATTCCCGGGAATGTCGCCAGGGGAAGAAAAAAAGGGAATAAAACCCAAAATGAAGGGAAAAAAATGAAGGAAAAAATGGGAAAACCAAAGGGAAATCTGGGAATTTTTACCTTCCACGGGGGACAGGGGGACATGAAATGCTGGAAAACAAAGAGGAGATGTCAAACCCGTCCCGAAAATCCCGGGAAAAGCTGGGAATTCGGGAATGCTGATGGGATGAGAACTCAAAAAACCGGGAAGGGAGGGTGGGAATGAGGGGATTTTCGGGGATAAAACGGGGAATTCCAGGGAAATTTGGGATTTGGTCGCCGTGGAGCTGCTCCAGGTGGGATTCTGGGATGGAATTCCAGCCTGGCTCAGGTTATTCCATGGATTTTTTGGGATTTTTCGGGATCTTTGAAGGACTTTTTTCCATTCCAGGATTCCCTGGGCTGGCTCAGGTTGGATTTTAGGGATAAATCCTAGAGCCCATCCCAGGTTATCCCACGGATTCCCCATCCCTGGGACTGCGGGAATACCCCCGGCGTTGGAATTTTCGGGATCTTTGGGATTTTTTTCCCATTCCGCCCCATTCCCGGATTTCCCATCCCTGAAAATCCGGACAACATTCCCAAGGATTCCATGGGAATTTTGGGAACCTTCTGGGAAATCCCTGAACTCCCACTCTTCCCAAGCCCCGTGGAAGCAGGGATTGAGATTCCCAAGGAATTCCCGGAGCGGGGAGCTGGGAAAAGGCGGGAATTGGGCGGGAACGGATCCCGGGATCCCGGGAATGATCCCGAAGTCGGCGAATTCCCTGGAAAATTCCGGGCACTCACTGCTCTGGGAGGAGATCCGGGGCTTCCCGATGTATCTGAGGATCGGATTCCGCCTCTTGTCGGATTCCAGGGAATCCTTCTCCTTCTTGGAGCTGCTGCTCTGCTGGGAGAAAAAAACCACCTGGAACCGGCGGGATCCCGGAATTCCAGAGGCTCTGGGGCTGGGATGGGGAATTCCCGGAGTTTGGGGTCAAAAATCCCCGGGTTTAGGGGAAAAAATCACGGAATTTAGGGGCAAATCACGGAATTTAGGGAAAACACGCTGGGATTCAGGGCAAAAGTCCCGGGATTTAGGGAAAAATCCCAGAATTCAGGGGAAAATCCCAGAATTCAGGGGAAAATCCCAGAATTTAGGGAAAACATGCTGGGATTCAGGGCAAAAGTCCTGGGATTTAGGAAAAAATCCCAGCATTCAGGGGAAATTCCCAAAATTTAGGGGGAAAAGCCTGGAATTAGAGGTAAAACTCCTGGGATTTGGGGCAGAACCCCCAGGATTTGGGCTAAAACCCCCAGGATTTGAGGTAAAACTCCCAGGATTTGGGGTAAAACCCCCGGGATTTGGGGCAGAACCCCCGGGATTCGGGGCAAACCCCGCTCCCGCACCATTCCCGCGCCGTTCCCAGGAATTCCCGGCAATTCCCACCTTCTTGGCCTTGGGGAAGAAGGGCAGCCACTTGTCCTTGTCCGGGAGCTTCTCGGGGGCTCCGGGCGGCCGCGGCTCCCGGCTCCGGATGCCGGCGTGCGCCAGGAACGCGCCCAGCGCCAGCGCCAGCGCCGAGCTGCCAACGCACCGCCATCCCGGAACCGGGAATTTCCCGGGATTGGGAAAGGTCAGGGACGGGAGACGGGCCCGGAGCCGCGGGGGAGAGGGAGAGGGATCTTCCCGAGGGGTGGGAAAGGGAGAGGAGGGAAATTAGGGATGGGAGGGAAGAGTCCCGCCAGGAAAATTGGGAATGGGAGGGAAATGTCCCACCAGGAAAATTGGGAAGAGGGAAGGGAAAAAGGGGGAAAAGAGGGAGAAGATCCCACATGGAAAACTGGGAATGGGAGGGAAGAGTCCACAAGGAAAATTGGGAATGGGAAGGAAAAGGATCCCACAGGGAAAATTGGGAATTGGGAGAGGAAAAAAGGAGGGAAAGAGGGAAAAGGAGCCCACAGGGAAAATTGGGAATGGGATGGAAAAGGATCCCACATGGAAAATGGGGAATGGGAGGGAAAAGGATCTCATAGGAGAAGTTGGGAATGGGCGGGAATTGTCCCCAGTTCCCGGCTTTTCCCTCCCGGATCCCTCAGGAATCGCTGCTCACCTCCGCTCCTCCTCGTACTTGGACCTGCGGGAGAACAGGAATTGGGAATTCCCTGGATCAGGCCCCTTCCCCATCCCCAAAATCCCATTCCCGCCCTTTTCCCAACCCCAAATCCCAACTCCGCCTCCAGCAGGACGAAGGAGCGGAGCCGAGCTTCCTCCGCATCCCGGAATTCCCGGCTCCGGCCCCGAATCCCGCCGGGAATTCCCGTTCCCAGCACTCACAGGATGTCCCCGAGGTGCGCCAGCTGCCGCTCGGCCACCGCCCGCTCCCGCTCCCGCTGCTCCCGATCCCGCTGATCCCGCTGGGAATTCCCCTCCAGCTCCTGGAGCTCGTTCTCTCCGTACAAACTCCCCAATCCCAGCGTCCGCTTGGTTCTGTCGGGAAAGCCGGAAAAAAAACCCCAAAAAAATGGGATCGGGAGCGCCCGGAATTCCTGGAATTCCCAGAATTCGAGGGGGTTTTCCCGGGATTTYRGGGCATTTTGGGATCCCACCTGTAGTCGCGGAGCTGCCCCTGGATCTCCGGGAGAACGGATTCCTGAGCGCCCTCCAGGCAGGGCTGCAGGTCGCCGCCGTTCCGGAGGCAGCTCTCTGGGAATTCGGGAAAATTCGGGATGTTGGGAATGTCCCCAGCGTTCCCTTCATTCCAGAGCTGATTCCCAACTTTCCTGTGACTCCAGGAGGAGTTTGGGAATGCCAATCCCGCCCCCGGGCTCCTTTTCCCGCCGAGAATTCCCGGAATTCCGCACTCACCGATGTCCGTCAGGAACTGCTCCGGCACCTTCACCCGGAGCGGCTGGAAAAGAGGGAAAATCCCATCAGATCCCGCCGGAATTCCGGGAGCTGGAGCCCAGAATTCCAACCCTGCCTCCCCATGGAACCAGAGAGGGAGATCCCACAGAATTCCCAGCGGGAATTCCCTCACTCCAAAGGGATTCTGAGCTCCTGGATCCCCCTTATCCCTTCCAGGACCCTCTTCCTCAAAATTCCAGACAATTCCCTCATTCCAAAGGGGTTTTGGCCACCTGGATCCCCATTTTCCCTTCCAGGACCCTCCTCCCCAAAAATTCCAAGGAATTTTCCCTTTTCCAACGCCAAATCCAGCCCAAAATCCCGGCAAATCCTCGTGGAATCCCGGGAATTCCACAGGGATGGGGGATCCCGGCCCTCACCGCGTTCCTGTCCAGGAAAATATTCCAGATGTCCCTTCCGAAGGCTCGGGAATCCTTGGGATTGCTCTGCTGGCGGCAAACGTCGCAGCACAGGTAGAAAAGCTGCCGGGAAAACTCGGGAATGAGGCGGGAAAAGGGATTGGACGGAATTCCCAAAGAGAATCCCAGGGAATGGGATCCCCAGGGTCAGGAAATCCCGGGAATTCTGCTCCATCCTGATTCCTGGGAATGCTCTGGGAGGTGCCAGGGGTCGGGAATGGGATCCCAAGGGTCGGGGAATCCCGGGAATGTCCCCAATTCCTTACCAGGGGAGTGGGATCCGCCTGGGAGAAGAGGAACCTCAGGAAAACTCCCAAATGGGCCGGGCGGGATTTGAGCCTTTTCAGGTCCTGGAACACGGAATCGCTCTGGGAACAGAGCGGGGGGGTCAGGAAAAGCGGGAATTCTGCCAGAATCGCAGCCCCTGGGATGGGGAACCCACGGGATAACCYGGGSAGGGGCTGGGATTCATCCCRAAAATCCCAAATGAACCAGCCYGGGGCACCCTGGAATGGTTTGGGGTGGGAAAGATCCCGAAAAATCCAATCCCAGGGACGTTCCCACGGTCCCAGGGGGCTCCAGGCTGGAATTCTCTCCCAGGGATGGGGAATCCATGGAATCACCTGGGCCGGGATCCCGAATTTATCCCTAAAATCCCCTCGGAATCCATGGAATCACCTGGGCCGGGATCCCGAATTTATCCCTAAAATCCCCTCGGAATCCATGGAATCCTGGAATGGTTTGCCTTGGAAATCACCTTCGATCCAATCCAATCCAATCCAATCCAATCCAATCCAATCCAATCCAATCCAATCCAATCCCATCCCGCCCACGGAGCAATCCCTGAAATCCTGGAATGCTCCGGCCGGGAAAAACTCCCAGGAATCCCTGCAATCCCACCAGGAATTCCCAAATTCCCGGGTCTTTCCCGGCGTTCTCACCTCGTTATTGGAATACCCGGGCTCGCAATCCTCCTCGGGGCCGATGATCAGCGGCTTTCCCGACCCCAATCCCTAAAAAAAACCGGGATCAGGCGGCGGGAAGGGCGTTGGGATCCCTGCGGGTATTCCCGGGGTATTCCCAGGGTATTCCCAGGGTATTCCCGGGATGTCCCGGCCCCACCTGATCCGTCGGGAAGGGAAGCTCGGAGCCCTGGCGCCGCAGCTGGGACAGGCGGGAGCCGAGCACGGGAGACGTCCGGGGGCTCTCGGGCTCGGAAAGGCCGGAATTCCGGGCCAGGGACACCTGGAATCGCGGGATTTGGGATCAGGAGCCGCGAAAAAATGAATTCAGGGCAGCTGGAAACCCCCAAATTCCCTGGGAACAACTTCCAGCTCCAGAGAATAAACTGGGAATGCTGGAGAATAAACTGGGAATGCCGGAGAATTAGCTGGGAATGCCAGAAAATTCCCGCACTTTGGGGGGATGGTGGAGGCATTTTGGGATCCCTCGTTTTGGGAACTCCCCCCTGGAATTTCCCCCTCTCCTGGAATTTTCCTCCCTCTGGAATTCTTTCCATGCCCCCCGGAATTTTCGCCCCTCTGGAATTGTTTCCACCTCTCCTGGAA
>RAHL01001039.1:0-10452 GCA_003713215.1 Paradisaea rubra
GAGATTTCATTTCATTATTTAGCACTATTATCCTTTTCCTGTGTGTTAGTTAAATAAATAGTTCTTATCTCATTCACTTTCCTTCGAGGAAAATATTTTTTTTTTCCCGAACCCTGTGGGGGGGGAAGGGTGGTTGTAACCTGGTTTCCTCTCAGAGGATATATTGCTAGATTTTTGGCCAAACCGGCACAGTCAGGATCCCTACAGTCTATTTCTGAGCTGACTGGAACTGGCTATATTTGACACAGGGTAGCCCCTGGCCTCTTCTCACAGAGACCACCTCTGCAGACCACTCCACCCCCCACCAAAACCTTGCCATGTCAACCCCAATACAAATGACTATTTTTAATTATCTTATTTGTATACGGTTCAGTCAATTCCTTTCTCTACAGCAGGAACTAACTGGAGGGAACTACTTGAACTGCCAAATTCTCCACCTAGGATATTAATCAACACATTGAAGCACAGAAGTAGCACTTGTCATTTTGCCTATGCACATCGGGGGCTGCCTGGGGGAACCATCTGGACTGTCCAGAATCCCACCCACCCAGAGAGTGGTCCTGTAGCTATTACTGATTTGTTGAATGAACTTCTATGCAGATTCACAATCACCTTGTCTCAAATCGATCCACTGTCTCATCTAGGCAGAGACAAGCTGGGGAGTTCCTGGACCACCCAGGAATTAATGACTAGGCCCACCAGGTATACACACAAGTACAGCTCTGATATTCAGCTATACCACAATTGCAACAATAGGGAAAACCTGAATTTTCTCCCTATATCACAATTACAAATTAAATTCCATATATTTTGCCACATTGTAAAAGAACATTGCCTTATTCAATCGTGTCTCTATACTAATGTGCACAGCATAAGGAATAAACAAGAGGAGCTCGAAGCTTTGGCCCAGTCCCAGAGCTACGACATCATTGGCATAAGTGAAACCTGGTGGGATGAGTCCTGTGACTGGTATGCCCTGATGGATGGTTACAGGGTCTCAAGGTGAGGTGGGAGTGGTGCTGTATATAAGGGAGGGGTTGGCGTGTATGGCTTTCACAGTTGGTGATGACACAGTTGAGAACCTCTGGGTGAGGATGAAAGGGAAAGTAAATAACGTGGATGTTGTTGTGGGAGCCTACTATTGACCACCCAGTCAGGATGATGACATCAACAAATTATTCTATAAGGAATTAAGGGATATCTCTATATCAGCTGCCCTTGTTCTTATGGGCGATTTTAACTTCCCAGGCATCAACCAGGAATATCACACAGAAGACACCAACAGGTCCAGGAAATTCCTGGAGCACACTGAAAATAACTTCTTGGTGTAGATACTAAGGGAGCCAATTAGGAAAAGTGCCCTCCTAGATTTGTTGTTTGTAAACTCGTGGGAGAAGTGGTGATTGGTGGCTGTCTTGGTCACAGTGACCATAAAGTAGTTGAGTTTCAAATCATTGGCAATAGGAGAAAAACAGCCATCAAAACTTCAACCCTGAATATGGGGAGAGCAAACTTCAGGCTGCCGAAGGAGCAACCAGAAGGATTAAGGTCTGCAGGGCATCTGCTTTTGAAGGTATTGGGGTCCACAAATGCTGGTCACTTTTTAAGAGCCATCTCTTAAAAGTGCAGGAGCAGGCAATTCCAAAGTGTTGGAAGTCAAGCAAGTGGGGCAGAAGGCTGGCTTGGATGATGAAAGGTCTTGTCCTGGTTTCAGCTGGGATAGAGCTCATTTTCTCCTTAGTAGCTGGTACAGTGCTGTGTTAGGGATTTAGTAGAATAGTGTTGATAACACACTGATGTTTTGGTTGTTGCTAAGTAGTGCTTACCCAAAGTCAAGGATGTTTCAGTTTCCCATGCTCTGCCAGTGAGCAGGTGCACAAGAAGCTGAGAGGGAGCATAGCCAGGACAGCTGATCTGAACTAGCCAAAGGGATATTCCATACCATAGAACATCATGCTCAGTATATAAAATGGGGGGAGTTGGCACCAATTGCTGCTTGGGGACTAGCTGGGCATCAGTCAATGGGTGGTGAGCAATTGTATTGTGCATCGCTTCTTTTTCTTGGGTTTTATTTCTCTCTCTGTGTCCTTTTCATTACTATTATTATTGATATTATTATTATTATCATTAGTAGTATTAGTATAATTTACTTTGTTTCAATTATAAAAACTGCTCTTATCGCAATCCACGAGTTTTACTTTCCTCCATTCTCCTCCCCATCCCACAGTACTTGTTTGCCAGCTGGGGTTAAACGCACCACAAGTCTCGATGGCAAGACTTATGAGGAGCAGCTGAGGTTACTTGGTTTGTTCAGCTTGGAGAAGAGAAGGCTGAGGGGTGACCTCATCGCAGTCTACAACTTCCTCAAGAGGGGCAGTGGAAAGGGAGGTGCTGATCTCTCTCTGGTGACCAGTAATAGGGCATGAGGAAACGGAATAAAGCTGCATCAGGAGAAGTTCAGACTGGACATTAGAAAAAGGTTCTTCACTGGGAGGGAGGTTGGTCACTGGAACAGGCTCTCCAGGGAGGTGGTCATGGCACCAAGCCTGTCAGAGTTCAAGAAGTACCTGGACGATGCTCTTAGTCATATGGTTTAGTTTTAGGTAGTCCTGCGAGAGGAGCAGGGAGTTGGTCTTGATGATCCTTATAGGTCCCTTCCAAATCGAGATATTCTATGATGCGTAAACTTGTTCTAGACAAGTAAACCTTAGCAAACAACTGTTTGCTCTTCTTCCCAGGGTTCATCTTTCTTCCTAGATGCTATCAGTGCTCCACAGACTGTTGCCAACTGCTGAGTGTAACTCACCTATTAGTTGTAACAGACTGCTCAGTGTTTCTAAACACCCTCTTTTCTCCATCACAAATCTGAACCCAACACTAGATTCATTCAGGTTTCTTTATTTAGGTATATAGAGAATAACAAACATTATACTGTACCAGAAAACTGTGGTGGGTTAACCTTGGCTGGCTTCCAGGTGTCCACCAAGATGCTCTCTAACTCCCTTGCCTGAGCAGAGCAGAGGAAGAAAATAAGTGCATGGCTTGAGGTAAGGACAGGGAGGTCATTTACCAATTATTTTCACAGGCAAAACAAGCAACAGCCTTAGATATACCAAGACCTTTTCCCTCCTTTTACATTATGAATAATATTATGGTGTTAAATTTGTCAAAAAGTTATTTGGGGCAAGAAACTTCTGTGAGTGTTGTGGATTGACCTCAGCCAGCAGCCAAGCACCCACCCTGCCTTTTGCTCAGTCCCCTCTCCTGGGAAGGGGGAGAAAATAGAAGGAAGGCAAAAAGACTCTAGGATTGAGATAACGACAGTTTCACAGGGAAAGCAAAAGCTGCAGAGCAAGCAAAGCAAAACAAGGAATTCATTCACTGCTTCCCATCGGCAGGCAGGTGTTTAGCCACTTCCTTGGAAGCAGGGCCTCAGCACGCATAATGGTTGCTTGGGAAGACAAATGTCATAACCACAAACATTCTTCCCTTCATCCTCCTTTCCTTGAAATTTTATTGCTGACCATGATGTCATATGGGATGGAATATTCCTTTGGTCAGTTTGGGTCAACTGTCTTGGCTATGTTCTCTCCCAGCCTCTTGCCCACTGCCAGCCTACCCACTTGATGGTGGATGAGGGGGATGGTGGGAGAAAAGAGAGAGTGAAAGCACTGTTTTAGCCACAAAAGCAAAGCACAGCACCATATGGGCTGCTATGAAGAAAGTCAACTTCATAACTTCATCCTCACCAGACCCAGTACAGCAAGCTTTGTCAGTCATTATGTAATCATGGCCACGGCTCTAAATATTGTTGTTGGCTCTGCTTGTCTCACAACTGTGCAGTTAACTTGGGAACTTTCCCCAGATGCAGGCTGTTGTGCAGGCTGGAGAGAGAGGCACATAGACATCAGGCATGTTCTGACTTGTTTGTGCCCCACCCCCTATCTCCCCTTTTTGGCATTCCCCCCAATTCCAAACACGTTAGAGCTTGTTCAGCAGATTTTTAAAAGGGGTCTGTGTGTATCTCTAAACCTCCTTTTATGTTTGCTTATGTTTAATTACTTTCTATTCACATTTAAACTCTATCCCAGCCAAAACCATTACATATATAATGACATAGTGTTATGTATCTTGTATAGTAAGAGCTAATCAAATTGCATTTTGTTTTGAAGAACTTCTCACAAATTCTTTTTAGAGATTATTCTTTATAGCACCAAATGTAATTTTCAAATGTTATCTCTAGGTACAGGCTAGTTGAAAAAAGTGAATTTGCTATGAGCAGTTTAGAAAGGCATATTTAAATAACAATTAATATGTTATCATTAGGGGCTTCTTTTAAAAAAACCCAAAACAACAACAACAACAACAAAAAACCCCCACAAAACCCCCACCCCTGAAAAAAAACACTGCAAACAAAAACCCCTGCCCCCAACATCCTCTCGCCTCAGCTGTTCATAGTCAACCTGACATTCCTCATGCCAGTGAACTTGTGCTGTGTTTTGTAGAGGAATAAAGAAATGAAACTTACATGTTTTCTTTAAAATGATAATAAAAATAAATTGATGGCTGAAGAAAGGTAAAGAAGGGACCTAAATAAGTGTGTGAGACAGTGCAGTGAGCTCAAGACTTACCTGTGTTCTGGTTAGTTTTTGGCAACCAGTCATGTAGCAATGACTGCCTCTTGCCCAGCTTGCAGTTAGGCAATGTGGAGTCAGATGGAGAAAGCGTTGAGGAGATTTGGATGAGAACTGGAGGTATCAAGGGTGGGTATGTTGGTGTTACTATGATTGAGGTAAGTAAAGGCACAAATGCAAAGGAAACCAGGCTCTCTTAGTTCTACTGCTCATGGAACAACTTGTGCATAGCATAGTGTGGTGGGAAACATTTGCATCTGTGTTGGGGAATGTGTGCTGTGCAATATGTGCTTAAAAGCAATTTTTTTTTCAGGTTACTGGAACAAAGATTTAACTGCTGGCTTGTGAATGATTATTTAGTTCATAAATTAAACTGATTTTTTTTTCACGTTTATGTATTGCTCTGGTTTAACCCCAGCCAGCAACTAATGACCACACAGCTGCTCACACCTCCCCCTAACCCCACCAGTGGGATGCGGGAGAGTTGGAAGGGTAAAAGTGAGAAACTCGTGTGTTGAGATAAAGACAGTTTAATAATTAGAAATAAATAATAATAAATTGTAAGGAAAATAGAAAAAAAATGAGAGAGGAGAATAAAACACAAGAAAGGCAAATGATGCAAATGAAAACAATTGCTCACCACCAACTGACCCGACTGATTTTGTGGTGAGTGGGAGCCATTTACTAGTTGTAGTGGTTTGGTTTGAAATATCTATCACTTACTTATTTTCCTTCTGTGAGATAAGAATTAGGAGAAAGCAAAGCAGGCACAAAACTTAAAAGAATATAAAGAAGTTTATTGACAGACCTAAAAGAAAGAAAAAATAGTCAGACTAAACCTTCAGAACACTTCTCTTCCCCCCACCTTTCTTTCTTCTCCCACTGACAACGTAAAAAGACAACCCTTGAGATTTTCAGTCAGTTTACCACCTCATATAATAATCTTTTTCAGTTCACTTAGGGAGAGGAGTCTCTCTTGCTCATGCTATGGAGGCCTCCACAAGAAAACAGTCTCTCGTGGCCTTAACGTCACAGCAAGACAGCCGCCCAGGATGGTTCTCTGCTTGCATGTGAAAGTCCCTTCCCTCAACTTACAGCTTTCCCCACAACTGTTTTCGAGGGTTCAATTTTAAGCTAATGGGCTACAATTTTAAGAATGAGCTGTTTAGAAGCAAAGGTTCTTTTCACTTATCTCTGAGAGCATCTTTATTTTTAGGAACAGAGGTCTTCTTCCCTGGGAGCAAGGGTCTTCATCACTTTTATCTCTTTCTGTTCAAGTTTTTTATCAAATCACAGCTACTTCAACATTTGCTTATTTCAGCACAGGTACTTTTACTCATGATTGCAGTTTGAATGCTCCACCCCCCATGGTTTCATGAAATTACAATGGGTACTCTGATGTATCATAGTCTATCACCATAGCCTTACAACAGAATTTCAGCTTCTAGGTTTGAAGCATCTCCTCTTTCTCCTCTCTCGGGGCTTCAGCTCTTCCTTCACTGACTTTGGTGTCTTTATGGTGTTTTTTCACGTGCCTTCACCTTTCCCTTTCCTTTGATTTGGGAGAGGATTGATGTCTGCAGGCTTCATCTGTTCTGGAGGAATCTTACAGCACTAAAAGAGTTAATCTCACCTGGGCCTTGCAGCTGGAATTCGCTTATCTCTGTTGGTAACATGATCTTTTGCTGGGCAGCGGCTTCAGATGAATTTCAGCCGCACTAAGTAAGAGCTGGTCTGGCCGAGCTGCGCGGCCGCCCGCACGGAGCAGGGCTGGGGGGGGGGGGGGGGGGGGGGGGCCGCCCCGCACAGAGCCATGGGTGGAACAAGGCTGTGCGGCTCCAGGGTGGCTGTCTCCTGGCTGGCCCAACTTGCACTGAGGGGGCTACGCTGGGTGTTCAGTGAGCAGAAGCGGCTGAGATCTTAGCCAAGCCGCGCCACGCTGCGGCCGACCCGGCCGAGCAGGGCCCGGTCCAGCCCAGCCCCTCTGGGCTGCTTGGGCCCCCCCCCCAGTTACCTGTTCAAAAGCCGGAAGCAAGAGAGCTTTCCCAGGGTTTGTTCGTTCTTAAATGTGGATCACAGAGGCGTGTCAAGCTTCTTAAGTGGCTTTAAAAAGTTGCCAATATTCAAACTAGCCAGTTGATTGGTTTTATTGGGTCCAGAGGAAGCTGTAAGCACCTCTTTGCAAAGAATCACTTCCGTGGCTGATGGAGCCCTCTTAACTAAAAACCTAAACTATATTAAACCATGACACTAGTTTAAATATACAGACTGATATAATGGAAGCTGTGAGTCAATTGATTACTTGAAATAGATTTGGCAATACAGTGCTCTTCAGCTAATTTATTAGACAGGAGAATGTTTTGTGGCATATAATTTTTATTACACCGAGTTTATTTGTTGTACTTAACAGTAGTTATCTGTAGGCTTGAGTTGTGGAATGGAAACTTTGAAATCTTCTGGCATGTTTTGTTCATTTGGAATGACTTTACTCCCAAAATATTAAGGCATAGAGACTGTTTGAAGTCAGGACTGTATCCTCAGAGTTTAGGGCCAGAATGGACTGAGATTTTTGTCTGACTGCCTGTGTATCAAACCATTAACTTCCATAAAGTTGCCCTTGCATTGAATATAACGCCTTATGACTAAAATGTGTCCTAGACAAAAGGAATCTGGTCTTGATTCTATGATTCTAAGGATGCAGGATCCATGGGATTTTCATTTGCTTTTTCCAGTGGTTGATCATGCTAACTGCTGAAAACATATACCTATTTTCTAATGCAAATTGGCATTGTATTCAAGCCCTAACTCCTGCTATGCCTTTATCTGATAGCTAAAGCCTTTTAATTCTTTGTTTTCTCTTTGTGAAGGTGCTGACACACCACAGTTGACCTCTCAGTAATCTTTTTTTTGAATAACTAAACAGATGGTTCTCTCTGTCTCTCTGAGGCATATTTGAGTTCCTGAATTTTATTTTGAAATGTTTTCCTTCTGTGCTTTTGTTTATTTTTTTAAAGCATGGATTCCAGCGCTGTATATGGTATCTGGCTGGTTCAGTCTGCACCACTGAGATATTTCTCTCTTGACTTGTTATTCCCCTGACTTATACAGCCAATAATTACATTAGCCCTTCTTGCTTTAGCATCATGCTGGCTGGTTAATCTCTGACACCTAAATATTTTTTCATATGTGGTTTTTAAAGCCTAATTGAATCCTCCTTTTGGGGGGTAGAAGGCAGACAAATATAACCTTGTGTAGCAGGTTGAATTCGATAACCGGGCGGAAACACCAATTTAGTGTAGTGGTTTGGTTCAAAATATCTATTATTTACTTATGTACTTTCTGTGAGATAAGAATTAGGAGAAGGCAAAGCAGGCACAAAACTTAATATAAAGAAGTTTATTAACAGACTTGAAAGGAAAAAAAAAGTCAGATTAAACCTTTAGAACACTTTTTCCCCCCCCACCTTTCTTTCTTCTCCCACTGGCAACATAAACAAAACAACCTTTGAGATTTTCAGTCAGTTTACCACCTCTATAATAATCTTTTTCAGTTCACTTAGGGAGGGTAGTCTCTCTTGCTCATGCTATGGAGACATTTCTACAAGAAACAGTCTCTCAGTCTCTCGTGGCTTTAATGTCACAGCAAGACAGACGCCCGGGATGGTTCTCTGCTTGCATGTGAAAGTCTTTTCCCTCGACTTACAGCTTTCCCCGCAACTGCTTTCGAGGGTTCAATCTTAGCTAATGGGGTATCATTTTAAGGATGAGCTGTTCAGAAGCAAAAGGTTCTCTTCATTTATCAAAGTGCTTGAGAAAGGTAAGAACACTATCTCTGGGAGCATTTTAGCTCTAAGAACAGAGGTCGTCTTCTTCTCTGAGATCTCTGTTCAAGTTTTTCATTAAATCACAGCTACTTCAACATTAACTTATTTCAGCACAGGTACTTGTGCTCATGATTACAGTTTGAACGCTCTACTCCCCCATGCTTTCATGAAATTACAATGAGTATTCTGATGTACTATAGTTCATCACCATAGCTTTGCAATAGAATTTCAGCTTCTAGGATTAAAGCATCTCCTCATTCTCCTCTCTCTCAGTGTTTCAGCTCTTCTTTCTTACTGACTTTAGTGTCTTTATGGTGTTTTTTTACATGCCTTCACTTTTCCTTTTCCTTTGACTTGGGAGAGGATTGATGTCGGCAGGCTTCATCTGTTCTGGAAGAAACAGCACTAAAAGAGTTAATCTCACCCGGGCCTTGCAGCTGGAATTCGCTTATCTCTGTTGGTAATATGATCTTCACTAACAGCAGCTTCAGATTAATTTCGGCCACATTAAGTAAGAGCTGGTCTGGCTGGCCGAGCCGCAGGCTGCCTGCACGGAGCAGGGCTGGGGGGGCCGGCCCGCACGGAGCCGCAGATGGAACAGGGCCGCGCAGCTCCAGGGTGGCTGTCTCCTGGCCAGGCCCGGCCAAGCAGGGCCCCCCCCAGTTACCTGTCCAAAAGCCAGAAGCCCGAGAGACTTTCCCTGGGTTTGTTCATTCTTAAAATGTGGATCACAGAGGCGTGTCAAGCTCTTTAAGTGGCTTAGAAAATTGCCAATATTCAAACTAGCTAGTTGATTGGTTCTGTCATGTCTAGAGGAAGCTGTAAGCAACCCTTTGTAGAAGAGTCACTTCCGTGGCTGATGGAGCCCCTTTTTAACTAGAAACCCAAACTATGCTAAACCATGACACCTTGCCGCTTGTTAAACATGTTCAGCGCTCACCAATCCTGGAACATATTGTCCCCAAATGCAGGTGCCTGCTGCTCTGTGTGTGTATCGCCGCAATCCCCAAGATCCTGCACTTCAGGAGAAAAGTTTTATTTGCCTCCATGAGGGAACTGGATGGTTAAAGTATACATTGCAAATTATACCTGTCTTGGTGTAAAGCTAAAATATTTGTTTTTGAAGCAATAAGTATCGATGTTTTCTTCATTGAATGAGGTATATAACTATGATGGTTTAACCTTGGCTGGCTGCCAGATGCCCACTAAGCAGCTCTCACTCCTCAGCAGGAGAGGGGGGAAAAAATAAGACAAAAAGCTCATTGGTCAGGATAAGGGCAGGGAGATCACTTGCCAATTACCATCAGAGGCAAAGTGGACTCAACTTGGGGAAGATAATTGTGGAATGTCCTGAGTTGGAAGGGACCCACAAGGATTATCAAGTTCAACTCTTAGCCCTGCACAGGACACCCCCAGGAGTCCCACCATGTGCCTGAGAGCATTGTCCAAATGCTTCTTGAACTCAGGCAGGCTTGGTGCTGTGACCACTTCCCTGGGGAGCCTGTTCCAGTGCCCAACCACCCTCCGGGTGAAAAACCTTTTTCTAATATCCAACCTAAACCTCTCCTGACGCAGCTCAGGCCATTCCCTCAGGTCCTGTCACTGGTCACGAGAGTGAAGAGATCAGGGCCTGCCCCTCCACTTCCCCTTGTGAGAAAGCTGTAGACTGCCATAAGGTCTTCCCTCAGTCTCCTCTTCTCTAGGATGAACAAACCAAGGGACCTCAGCCCCTCCTCATATGGCTTCCCCTCTAGACCCTTCACCATCCTTGTGGCCCCCCTTTGGATGCTCTCCAGTAGCTTTATATCCTCCTTATATTGCAGTGACCAAAACTGCACCCAGTACTGGAGGTGAGGCCGCACCAGCGCGGTGTAGACCGGGACAGTCACCTCCCTTGACCGGCTGGAGATGCCGTGCCTGATGCACCCCAGGATACGGTTGGCTTGTATGTGCATCCAGGGTTGCCCCATCTCAGGTGCAGAATCCGGCATTGCC